>JADDOH010023758.1:0-36706 GCA_016648135.1 Agrypnia vestita | reverse complement strand
AATTTACAACCCTAACATAAAATACAAAATAAAACAGTGGATCCGAAACAAGGGGAGAGATAAAATAGGCACACTTACTCAAACACACTAACAAATATTATAACCTCATATATGACATATTTTTAATTATGTTACTTTAAGGGGGGGTAAGGTTTTTACAATTTTTTTTGCATTTTAATTTTAATTTTTTAAATGAATGTACAACATCGCAAGAATATTGTGTCAAAATTTCAAGTCAATCGGAGCAAAATTGGCGAAATTATGAACATTTGAGCGATACTCAGACTGATTTTCTATACCTGCTCGGGCAGCTAAGAGACGCGCTCACCTACCTACCTACGACTACCGGACGTGCTATTTGTATTGGAAGAGTTTTGCGTAGACAAGGACAAACAGATGCTGATGATGAAAGCTCTTTGCTGTGTGAACATGGCATCGACGATTATGTGTAAGTATAAAATAGGTGTTGAGTTTTATTTTGAATTTTACAGTGTGCAAAGCTTTAAAGCGTGTTCCCCACATCTCACGTTTTCGTCGTCCTTGTCTACGCGTCGTCACAGTCGGTGTCCATCATAACTTCAAAACTACTGCACCGATCCTTTTGAACATTTGAACACTATTTCTGTACATAATTTACAAGGTAACGCTGGAGACTTTTTTTCAAATTTGTTATTTATTTTTATTTTTTAATAACAAATTAGTCGATATTTTTCGTAAAAAATCGCGTTTTTCCCTTCAAAGTGTTCCAAAAAATTGAAAAATTGAAATTTCAAAAAACCCTCCCAGCGTTACCTGGGAAAACCTATTATCTAACGAATGAAGTTTGATTTTTTGATTTCAGATAATCTAGCACCAAGTTATGATGGACACCGCAATTCTCCTTTTTTCCGAGACACGTCCGAATAATTGCTGCCATTGCCGTATTTTTTAATATTTCGTCTTGAAAATTTTACACAATATTTTTCAAATGTCATACTTTAATGTACCATTGATTTTAATAAAGAGATTTTAACTGTGTCGTCACAAAAAATTCACAAAAACATGCCTTTTTTTGTACGAATTAACCTTACCCCCCCCCCCTTAATCACTTTATTATGTTACTTTAATATAAACCAGGGTTCGAAAAAATCGTATTTTTATATTAAAAATCAAAAATCAGATTTTTTGATATATATCGGATGTATATCAAAAATTGGATATATATCCAAACTTTTTTCTTCTTTTTTGCACACGTCGATTGATACACACTCGAAATAATTTTGTACATGAATTATTATTTATTAAATAAATGAATTGCATACTGAAAAAAGCTTATATATGCAACTATTATATATAAGTTATAAAAGTTGCTCTTTCTAATGTAATGTTATGAGTGTTTGTTCCTTTGTGTGAAATAAAAAACGGATTATATGAAACAAATTAAACCAAAAAATAACCATAGTGCTTTTTAAAATACAACTAGCGCCATCTAGTAACAACCGCAGATATAAAAAAAAACCTGTAGCACTTTTTAAAATACAACTAACGCCATATAGTAACGAACGCAGATTTCAAAAAAATAACTCATAGCCCTTTTTAAAACATATCTAGCGCCATGTAGTAACGACCGCAGATATTAAAAAAAAAATCTGTGGCATTTTTAAAAATACAACTAGCGCCATCTATTAACGAACGTAGAAAGTTTTTGGGATATATATCCAAAGTAAAAATCAAGTCATAAATATCGTGATATATATCGTGATATATATCATGATATATATCCGCGGATATATACCCTCGAACCCTGTATACAACACTTCATCAAATACAAATAATTAATTATTTTACTATACATCTACATACTATGTAATATACAATATTATTATTATACAATTCCATTGTAAACTATGGCTGTCTCAACACAGAGATTTCTAGTGAGACAGGCACAGTCCAACCAAAATCTAATTAAATAGAAAATAAGCAAATAAACATACATACTTCAAAATAGTCTATTTTAAGCACTTAGCTTTCTAATATAGGTACAACAACTTTACGGTATAATTGTAATTATTTCTTATCGCAGTGATACTGCAACACACCGCTACATCACAAGAACCAATTCTCGACATAAAATACAAGTGCCTCACTTTGGACATTGATTTGTTTATAAACGATGATTTTTTTGTCATTGTTGGACACTTGTTAGACATTGGACACTTGTTAGACACTCACTGTTGGACATTGATTTGTTTATAAACGATGATTTTTTTGTCATTGTTGGACACTTGTTAGACATTGGACACTTGTTAGACACTCACTGTTGGACATTGATTTGTTTATAAACGATGATTTTTTTGTCATTGTTGGACACTTGTTAGACATTGGACACTTGTTAGACACTCACTGTTGGACATTGATTTGTTTATAAACGATGATTTTTTTGTCATTGTTGGACACTTGTTAGACATTGGACACTTGTTAGACACTCACTGTTGGACATTGATTTGTTTATAAACGATGATTTTTTGTCCATCGCGATAGATGAAATTGCGCGCGTCTTATTTCCTGTTTAGCATTTCCGCGCTTTTTCACGAAATCACTGCCACAGATTGCAGGAAAGCGAGAGGAAAGATGTTCCACATCAAAAATAACGTAAGTCCGACGGTCGCTGGTTCTCGGTCTATTGCTGTTTGGCTTTTCCAGCTCATCCTGTCCATACAAAGGATGTAAACAAAAATCCCGTTCCTGTGTCTATTTCTCAGAAGCCATTAAACCCGGCCGCACTGTAAAATTGCCCGGCTTCTTAAAAGTTCATATTTCCAGTGAATTTGGCTGCCGGGAGCTCCGCCTAGCAACAGTGAATAAACGGTTGTTTGCTCATCCACCCCCACCGCCGCCGAAAGGGTATAAAAGCGGCGCGCTTATACTTCCAGCCAGGATATGCTGTTCGGAAGACTGCAACAGTCCTCGCCTTACTAGAAGGTGTCCGGGAGGATTTCCTGGCGAACCTAGGAAGCGATATTCAAAAATTAAATAATAAAAGTGACCTAAAACGCTATTAAACAGAACAGTATTAAAGTAACTTAAGCTCTAAACACTATGCCAGTGAAGTGTACAACTAAAACATCTATTCTTTGAAAAACATTACTGACCTGTCAAAACCAGCTGTGCAGTTTGACACATACCTACTAACAAAGGTAAATTTCAAAAAATTAACCTTATTTAAATTGTAACAGCTAATGAATCCAGAAATGGCTGTCTGCAATCAATGTATGTGCACAGTAACAAATATTAAACAGACAATTCGTTGCAAAAAATGCTCAAGTTATTACCACACAGATTGTATAAATATCTCCAAAGAAAATTTTAAAAAGATGTCGACAAAAAACATAGAATCATGGATTTGCCCGCCTTGCAAAAAAGATAAAAGTGATAGAAAACAATCTGGGGAGCCTCCGATTATCAATCCATCCCCTAAAGCTAATGATACATCACTTATCACCATCGATGCCAACTCATTTGCACTATACAATAGTAACATAGAGGGGCTGCGATCCTCCTTAATCGATTATCTAGAGAGTAAACTTTCTGAAAACCACAAGCAATGGAAACAAATTTCAGATCAAAATACCAGCATCCTCCAGGCTATACAATTTGTAAGCAACCAATATGAAGACCTGAAAACAAAAATTACTGTCATCGAGTCTAGATGCAATCAGATAGAAAAAGTTCAACAAAAGCAATCTGAATTAGTTAAAAGAATAGAATACTTGGAAAATAAATTTGACGAACAGGAGTATCAACAATTAGCCACCAACATCGAAATCCGTGGATGCCATGAAACTTCGGCAGAGTCAACCGCTGATCTCACTCACAGTGTCAAAACCATCATCTCAACAATAAACTGGGAAGGTCAGATGAGCGACATCCTATCCATACAACGGGCGAGGCAGCACTTCTCAAAAAAGACTCCACGCCCGATTATTGTGAAATTTACCAACCGGACCTGTCGAGATACATTCCTCGACAGAGTTAAATCTCACAATAAACAATCGAAAGGTTATGAGCGCTCACTAAACACTTCCATCTTTAAAAATAACCAAGAAATCAAGCCTATTTACATCTCCGAGCACATTACAAAAAAATGCAAACTTTTACTAGCGGAAACAAAGAAGATAGCCATCCAGAAAAATATAAAATTTGTTTGGATTAAGAATGGACGCATATATACAAGAAAAAATGTCGGTGAGCCATTTCTTTGTATCAAATCGGAGACGGACCTGTCAAAATTGTGATGTCAGTTGCCGATTCGCGGTGTATACAAACTTTCTCTTTTCTATGGTCTTTACAAAAGGCGTTAACCATAAACAACTAATGTGCAAAATAAACCATAAATTATTAAAATTTTCTGAATGGGCAAATCATAGACACCTATTCTAATATTTCATAAATATTAAATTTTGTTGTCATATCAAAACAAACCTAAAAACCATACTGAATTACTTTCCTCTGTCGTGTCAAATAACACATAATTACACTGACGCATTTAAAAACATTATATATCAACTGAAAAGATACACACTCGACAATAAGATCATTCTAAGCAATCATAAAACATTCTTAAACTTCTTTTTATTTTTGTTTCCAACACATACTTTTTATAAAATATATACCTACCTTGATAGTAATACCACAATATACCTAGGTAATACAGTTCACAATAAACCATTATCATTTCACTTACATAGCAAAATATTCTTTCAAAAATAAGTTTAAGCAATATCTTAATTCAATTCTACTCCTGTAAAATGAACTTACCCTATATACCCGCATCCTGTAACAATCATGTACATTGCAAATATGTAGGTATTTACTACCAACTCTTAATGAAACCTTTTCACTTTTAAAGCTTACAGATCGGTACCCATGACATCAGAGTGACAAAGATGAATATTAATAATCTCGCGGTAGATATAGAGGCATTCGCTCTTTCGCAAACTATAATAGTCCCCTTACCTGAAACATGCACACAATATGATTCGGATATATTTACATGTACAGAATGTTGGTGTAACAAAAAAAATCATCCAAATTTACTACAGAAAGATATGGAATGGCTAATATAATTGATCTGGTAAACCAAATAGATTCCTTTGAACCAATTACCACTAAAACTGTGGACCAACCAGAAAACTGTAAACAACATTTTTGTAGAGGCACTAGCACACTTAAGATTCTAAATATGAACATACGAAGCATAAATCATAATTTTGACGAACTTCTTGTACTACTGCATCGTCTAAATATAGACTTTCAAATCATTATTCTTACGGAATGCTGGTTAAAAGATAAAGACACAATACAGACGATACCAGGATACACCGGGCATAAAACCTCCAAACATTATAACCAAAATGACGGTGTTGTAACATACATTAAAGCAAATCTAAATGTCGAAGTAACTGAACCAGATATAAGTGACGCCAATTGTTTAAAAATTAATTTGTGTAATGGTACCTACATATATGGGATTTATCGACCACCGTCCTTCCAAAATGCGTATGAATTCACAAATTATCTTTCTGAAGAGCTACTCACAATGGCCAAAAACCCAACAATGATCATTGCAGGTGACATAAACATTTACATAACTGCAAGTACTCCCACCACAAATGCATCTGAATACCTATCCATGTTAGCTGAACAAGGTTTCGTTCCTGCCATCAGCAACCCAACAAGAGGTAACGCATGTTTAGACTATATTATGGTTAAAAGCAAATTCTTGGTGAAAGGAATTGTATGTGAAACTACTATCACGGATCACTTTCCAGTAATGATTGATATTGGAACACAAAAAATAAATACAAAACCTTATAAAAAACCCCGACACAAACTAAATTTTGAAATGCTAAAAAAAGACTTGGAAAAAGAAACTTGGTTACCAGTATACGAGACTAATGATGCTAATACATCATATTCAAAATTCCTGTATATTCTACAAAGCCACATTAAAAAAAAATCAAGAACATATATCTAATAAATCGAGGAAAAAAATTAAGAAATCTTGGATAACTGAAAGTTTAGTTAACTGCATAAATAAGAGAGATGTGTTACACAAACAGTCTAAACTTAACCCTCTAAATGTCGGCTTACAAAACTTTTACAAAAAGTATAGAAATATTTGTAATAGAGCGGTAAAATCCGCTAAACACTTATATTACAAATATTATAAAAGAAAATCAACGTGATGCAAAGAAAACATGGGAAATTATAAGAGAAATGACTTCTACACAAAATACTAGAAGCAATGATATATGTGATATGCTGATTCCAAACAAAAATCATGCTACTGAGGATAAGGCCATTACTGAAGTGCTAGATAATGTAAACGGGCATTTCGCTTCGCTTGGTAAAAATTTAGCACAAAATATTTTGTCTCGTCTAAAAACTACTGAAGAAAACCTTAAAACAAATTTAAATTCAGCAAATCCATTTTCATTTTTCTTTGCTCCAACCTCCATTCATGAAATTGCTGCAATTATTAGTAACCTAAAGTCTAACAGTGCCCCTGGAAACGATGAGGTAACAGCAAAAGTAGTGAAGTATAATAAAGACCAATTAAGTAAGCCTCTTTGTTATATAATCAATCAAAGTCTCTCAACGGGTATCTTTCCAAATGCACTAAAACTGGCTAGAATCTGTCCAATATTCAAGGGTGGTGATCCCCGTAATCCGAGCCACTATAGACCTATATCGCTCCTAAGTGTTTTTTCTAAAATCTTAGAGAAGATAGTTAAAGTACGTCTTTTAAAATACCTGGATATTCACAAAATAATCTCCAACAATCAATACGGGTTCCAATCAAAACTCTCAACAGAAGATGCAATATGTCAACTAACGGAATTCTTAGTTACACAATTAGATAAAGACAAACGTTGTATTGGTATATTTTTGGACCTAGCCAAAGCTTTCGATACGGTGTCTCATCCACTGCTGCACAAGTTATCAGCTTTGGGAATAAGGGGGACGGCTTTGGCGTGGTTTGAAGATTATCTAAATAACAGGGTTCAGGTAGTTAAATCGGGCGATCACTGCAGCAACCTCCACAAAACATCATATGGAGTACCGCAAGGAAGTGTTTTGGGACCCACGCTCTTCCTCATATATGTCAATGAAATGTGTAACTCCAATTTAGAAAACGGTAAAATAATTTCTTTCGCAGATGACACAGTGCTTCTTTTTCAAGATGATTCCTGGGAAGATGTTTTAAAAAAGGCACAAAGTGGATTGAATCGAATAAAATCATGGCTTGACAAAAATCTACTAACAGTAAATGCTTCAAAGACAAAATACATGTGTTTCTCCATCAGTAAAAGAACAGTAATAAAGCAGCCCAAAAATCTACTGATTCACACATGTCAATCAAAAGATAAACCCTGTGATTGTACTAATCTGCAGACACCGGAAGATATACGATATCTAGGTGTGTACATAGACCAGCATCTAAACTGGAGAAAACATATTTTGAATCTTACAATCCGAATAAGAAAGCTTGTTTATTTTTTCAAAGAAATTAGAGATGTACTCGACGCATCGACAAGAAGAATAGTATACTATGCACTGTGTCACTCACTCATTAATTATGCAACTGTCAGTTGGGGTGGTGCAGCTTGTACTATATTAGATTCATTAAGCAAAGCCCAGAAAATGGTATTGAGAGTTCTTCATAAAAAGCCATTTCGTTTTCCTTCAGAAGAACTTTTCAGAGAATGTCACGTCCTGGACATCAATCAAACATATTTACTCAACACTTTAAAATATTTTTTCCGACATAAACAAGATCACCAACAAATAACTCACTCACATTCAACAAGGGCACAGGTGAACTGCAACTATCTTGTACCAAAATTCAAAAAAACTTTTTCACAAAGATTTCACCTCTTCCAAGCACCAAAAACATTCAATACTCTTAACACTAAACTTAAAACATGTAGCCATAGTCTCGCGTATTTTTCTTCTAAAGTGAAACTCTGGCTGCATGAAAAGGGAAGGAAGCATGCCCAAAACCTATTAAAAGCCATCATATAAACTAAATTTAAAATATACTATTCCTACAAGAACATTTACTGTCACTTACTGTCTTACTGTTACTGTCATCTTTTTAAATACTTTTAATTGTTTTATTTTATTTTATTTTATTAATATCCTATTCAGATCATTTTTTTTCACTTACTGTCTTACTGTTACTGTCATCTTTTTAAATACTTTTAATTGTTTTATTTTATTTTATTTTATTAATATCCTATTCAGATCATTTTTTTCACTTACTGTCTTACTGTTACTGTCATCTTTTTAAATACTTTTAATTGTTTTATTTTATTTTATTTTATTAATATCCTATTCAGATCATTTTTTTCACTTACTGTCTTACTGTTACTGTCATCTTTTTAAATACTTTTAATTGTTTTATTTTATTTTATTTTATTAATATCCTATTCAGATCATTTTTTTTCCTTTGTCTATAATATAATTAATTAACACCATTATTAAATTGTAAACATTTAATTATTACTATTACTTAATTTTAATTGGCAATAAGATTTATTCACAAATGTTATATAAATAATAAATATTCTTGAACATTATACTACTGGAAGAGCACTGTCTGCTATAATACAGTAAATTACTAGTGTAGCAGGCAGGGCGTCAAATCAATTTAGTGTTTACTTGCTGCCAAGACACTCAACAACAATGAAAAAAGCTTCATTAAATTTTGTAAACACTGTAAACATTTGTAACATTGAACATTGAATAAACATTTGAATTTGAATTTGAAATTTGAATCTGTCACACGGTTATACCCGCACGTTTTGCTTGTCGCTACGATTTTGCTGGTTATGTCGTACTCGTCAAACGTCAAATAATAAATGTCTCGCGCGCGCTTGTTTTCGACTTTATATATAATAATATAAATCTGGTTGGTACAAATCATTATATAAAAAATATATAAATCTGGTTGGTTTTCGAACGTTCAAGACCGTTCTATACATTTCTATCCCCCTCGATATTTATATCCCCTCGATATTTCCAGTATTTACGATAATGTCCCAGCCGATTCCAGAGTGTTATGGAATGTTCAAGACATTTCGATAGTACGTAAATAAATGTAAATAATATATATAAATTACTTTATAAAATCTGTAATGCAAATGAAACGCCTGACTTAAAAAGTAAAGCAAATTCATAACTGTCAAACAATTAATGATGCAATATTTCAATTGGGCATTAAACTCGAAACAAGGCGACATCTATTTATTTCAGGAATATTTTAGTGCATTTGTCAGGCGGTCACTTCTCGTAGTTAGTCGAGCCGGGTTTGTATGGAAATGAGGGTTGTGCCCGAAGTCGCAATCAAAGGAAATGGGTAGCTATTCACTGTTGAAATTTATTCAACGTGTTCAGTTCTAATTCAGTGGCGATTAAATGGAATATTGTCATGAAATGTCTCGATACATCAGAAATATTATAGAGTAACTATCTTAATCTTAATTAAGATGGCTGCCCTCATAGGTCACAATTAATCTATGTGACTCACTCAAGCCTGGGTGTTTTTTGACGTGTTTTGCTTCTGTAATTGGGCCTATTGTCCTGTTGAAGCGTAAAAAAAGATAAAATATGCAAGTCTCAGACAAACGAGTTATTTTGTGTGAGGTTATTTTTTTTATCAATTGATTCATGGTTTTTCTGAATTTGCAAATCATTTATTAGAAGATGATCACGGTTTTGATAAAAAATTAGGACTTTCTATTTTATACATAAATAATTTTGGTCTGAAATTGAAAAATTTAAGATCATTAGAAATAACTTAAGCATGTAATAGGAAACAAAATATTAATAATAATTTAACTACTAGCCCAATTCTATTTTTTTCCAATAATTGCGAGTAATCAAAAACTTCAGCAATACTATTTAAAATAAAGTTTCAAATAATTTAAAATTTACAAATAATTTAAAATTTTCAAATAATTTAGAAAAACAAAAAACAAAAACGTTTTTAATTTTTATATTTTGACATATATATAACACCCTGACAATGGAAAGGTATTTCCGAAACATGTAGGTGTAATTAATCAAATAATATAATTAGATTGGTATAATTAATACAATCAATATTTTTATGTATGATTATGTTTTTTACGACCACTCGGAATCTTTTGGTTTGTCTTCTAGGGTATTATACCATATTTTATGACCTTTATGGCCGTGGTTTCGGATCCCATTACAGGGTCCATCACCAGGGCTAATGTTCTGTTGTGATTGTTGGTGTTGTGGTTAAGTATTGGGTTGCGATGCCGTGTTGAAAGATTTTTGATACGCAACACTTACAACAATACATCAGTCCTGGTGATCCGAAACTTCGGCCAGAAAGTTTGTAAAAACATGGCATAATACCCCAGACATGGGCTGGACATATGGCTCGACAGGAGTATACTAGATGGGCACCCAGAATCCTACAGTGGAGGCCCTGGACAAAAAATAGAAGCGTCGGAAGACCTCCCAAAAGGTGGTCCGATGACATAGTCCAGCAAGCAGGAAGAACCTGGATGCAAATGGGGAGAAACAGAGACGAGTGGAAAAAAATGGAAGAGGCCTACATCCAGCAGTGGAGGGAAAAAGGCTGAGGAAAAAGGAGAAGAAGAATACCCCAGAAGACACAAACCAGAACATGTTATGGGAGTCTTAATTGTGTGGTTTATGGTTTATGACCTGTATCAGTTGTCACCTTTCCAATGCAACGTTTCTCTAATTCCACCGTAATTTCTTGCCTTTGAGAATAGACACGTTTGTCTATTTGTGAAATTGATGCACTTTATAAGAGCAACCGTCGACTTCACGTGGCGGTAATAATTGTGGTCGTTAACATTTATTTGTGAATACACTGCACCCTACACAAAGGAACCATTTAAAATGTCAGTGTGCTGACGCAGTTCCACGTTTTCCAAACGGCGCCATTACCAATTCCTTTGTACCTCGATATTTCACGGTCCGGATAATGCTCTGCTCGCGACTTTATTCCGTCTGATTCAACGGTAGGGTGTTCAAAAAGTGCCCGGTTATTTATTATTTATTATCATCGCCTTGGACCTGTTGCGAAGTTAATGTTTGTGATGAGGATATCTCTGTAGGTACTCGGGAATCCAGAGAAACTCGATGATGTTTTATTGGTTTGTACAAATGGGCTTCACGCGACAATGTTATAGCGGTATTCAGATAGAGAACAAGTTGTTACCGACCTGGTAGCTAAGTGATTAGAGAGCGCGTCAATACGGCGCCTCTTAATTTATATCCATTCGCTCTCTCATATTCTCTGTCTCTCTCATTCATTCCGACAGACGTTCATCCAGATACATTACAATGTTACTCATTCGATTTTTTTTGTTCGTTTTTCACTTGCGCTGTACACGTCACTAAATATGTATATGCATATTGCTAGAGCAGACTGAAGGTGATTTTAATGGGGATAGTCGGGAAAGGACATCACATTATTTGAATAATAATGTGATGTCCTTTCTTTTTGTCAAGGTAGGAGATCTTCGTCGGGAATCTGGAATCCTTAGTGAAAGAACAAATGTGCTTCTGGGTTTTTATTAAAAATGTAACAATATCGCGACAAAGTATAATTAGCGGTTCTAAATAATGGCGCGCCCCGTACGGCGCATCCTTTTTAATCCCATTCCCCGCTCTATCTCCCACCTCTTTCATACGCTCAGACAGACTTCCATCCAGGAAATTATTATTAACGTGGGGAAATTCTTACAGGACAGATTCTCTAGATTTTTAATCCCCACTCTATTTTCAGTAGTATTGGAAGCCTTCAGGTAATTCCTATATTTCTCTTCTACAAGCAGGATGTGAACTTTTAAACCAGAATGCACACAAAATATGCCATTGATAAATTCTTGACTCTCACGTGAATCAAAACCAGTCCATTCCGAAACGACCACATAAACAGAAATTGGTTCGCTGCTGCGTTGAGTTACTACTCACGCACGCAGAAAATTACATAACGATATATATATATAGATAGCTCAAAACCAGAGATTTCCAAAAGCCCGAACAGTCTATTATCAGAGCTAATACTCTGTTGTGAATGTTGATGTTAAGTATTGGCTTGCAATACCGTGTTTAAAGCATGACGAGTCTCTGTTTATTTATTTCGTTACTATAACACATCGGAGACATGAATTGTCACAAGTTGTCTTGTGTGTTATGTGAATTATTGAATGACGTTAGTTCAAGTAATCACAACAAAATTACCCACTTCTCATTCATTCGGTTTCCTCCAAGATGGCCTTGACAATTTTCCTCCAGCTTTCTGTGCAGCTCGCAGTTAGGATATCGTCTGTGATCTTGCTAGTCCATTGATTTGGAGATAGGCCTTGTTGTCTCTGGTCTTTCACCTTTCCAGACACTACTAGCTTTTCTGCGGGCGATGTGCCAGAAAAATTGGAAGCGTTTCAGACAGATCTCTAATCAGATAGATTGCTCGACTGGAAAGATAATAATCAATTAACTTGTACAGGATGAATATTATACATCGATTCACACAACAAAATTGGTTTGCATTCACCTCGTCGCGAATTGATCAATCATCAAATTGTCCCCCCCTAAAGATTGCCAATTTTCTCTGCCTTCGGCCCTCGTCATCCACCTGTTGCCGCTACTCTTCTGATTCCGCCCCATAAAGCTTGAAGAGTGCCAGCACTTGAGGGGTTGAAAATGAAAAGCGCCACTATCGATAATAGAGGGTGACGTATTTGAAAAGACTTACCTGGCTGTTTGACGATGAATATTAAAGTAGTGTTTGTATGTATCTAATTTCTACTTTACATAATTACTTTATTTTTGTTTGTATTTCTTAGGCATTCACTATTTAATAATTTTTAACACATTATTTGAAATGTTACTTACTCACCATAACACCATTTCCCCGTGGGGGTTGGCAGAGAAGGTAGAGCGCCATACTCTTCTGTCCTGACATACAACACTCCCCTCATCCACACTTATTATATATCTTTCTTACCATTTTTTTCCTCATTCATTCGCTCAACATGCCCAAACCACCTGAGCGACTCTGTTTTAATTCTATGAATTATGCTAAGATCAGCTTTACATTCTTTCCTAAAATCTTCATTCTTTACTCTATCATACATGGATTTACCATACATACGTCTAAGGGACCTCATCTCCAATGGGCTTGCCACACATACGTCTAAGGTGAAGTATTCACTATTGAATAGGTATTCAATTTTCCATACAATTGCTACTAATTTACATGCATTGTTCAAATTTTTTTTAAACTTGCTATATTTTTTTTGTTTTTATTGTAAAAATCACATGAATTTTGTGACTTAGTTTCATGTAAAAGACATTTAAATTGTTAATAAATTATTAAATAAATAATAAATATATTAAAAGCAACTTATCTTGGCTCTGGCAGTATAATTAGTTAAAAATACAACTATCTAAAATTTAAGACAAATTATAGTCTCATAGAGTGAAGCTACACATACAGAAAATAATTATGAGTGTCTTCATAGAGTAGCCACAGGGATTATGAACAGTTTAAGCTGGCTCAAGTGGTTACTGTACACGATGCAACGTTCACTAACTTTACTGTATCACCAATCCACACATTATATATTTTTTTAATGTCGTATACATGGTCTTCTTTCAAATATATGGAGGGACTATTCTAGAGCCATCTCTGGTTAAAAGTTAGTAATTTTCATGAAATAATATATATATTTATATTTTTGAAGTAAGGTGATAGGAAATATTCTTTTCAATGTATAAATTATTATTATTTTTTATTTTTTTATTTTATTATTACATATAAAAATAACAAATACAAATGATAAACACACAAATACAAACAATATATTATGCCATTTTTAAGACCCTACCAAGCCACTTTTTGTGGCTTGTTGGTAGTGATCGATTTGCTCATCTAGAAACATAATGGTTTGAAAATTTATTGATATTTAAAATTAATATTTACAATCGAAACAACTCATCTTTAAGCATAATTTTATACAGATAAATATGTACAGAACTAAATATGTGATACAAAATAAAAAATACATAAGTATAGTAAATTAAACATACTCTCAATCATACATAAACTCCTGACCGAGTAGCCACTCTCTTATTTGCCCTTATTACATGAATATTCGCATTTAAGTTCTGGCGCTAGAAAATTAAAAATTATAGGAACTTTATGTTCGAGCGTTCTACTGCCATATTTGTTACTTATTCTAAGTATGATTAATTTCTCATTAAAGGTGAAACGCGTATTATGCTTATGTACGAGAGGAGCTTTGAATTGACTACTAGGTACTATATTGTTCTAAAATTATGCAAAACCACAAAAATCATCGGACTGGCAGTGTATTTATAGAGCTATATAGTAGTCTTTTATTTTTCCTTTGAGTAAAGATATCAATCGGTAGAATTTTTTTAATGATAGAATACTGAAGGCTTTGTATCATTTTAATGTTAGTTTTCGTTGAGTGTCCCCACGACTTGATTTCATATCTCAATATAGATTCGACCAATGAGAAATATATAATTTTTAGTGTGCTTTTGGGCACTATAAAAGATAACTTATAAAAAGTGCTAACAAGAGTCCGCAATCGGTCACAAAGTTTAAGTATTTGACAATCCCATTTGAAATTATTATTTTCCTAATTATTTAACATATACGCTAGAATACGCCTGAAAATTATTACTTTCATTTTTTTAACTCCTTTTTATAGATCATACATTTTTATAGATTTTTATAGATATATTATCAGTATTTTTAATGTATATTCTTAAAACAATAAATCAAAATTCCTCCGTAGACGAAATCCAGTAATTGTGTTCTTAGAACATACCTACATAATATAACAATGATGATATTTATTTATTTACTTAAACATAAATAAATATAAGGAAGTAAGCCACTCATCTCAATAGGATGAACCTTTGCCGAGATGAGTAGCTTTACAATAAAAATGACGACAAAATACTTGTATTTTTATACTTTTCGTGTATGCCTTCTTGGGCGTGGTTTACTGGACCCGGGCTTGTAATAAACGAACTCCGCGTCCTCAGACAATGCGTTTATTAATCAGTACAGCGGTAGCAACACCTGTTAAAATAGGTATACAAATAGGTTTAAGTTGTCCTACATACTCAACGCGTTCAAACAATTTATTTTACGCAAACTTTGGTAGGACTAACTATTTATAAAACTGCTTTGTAACTCGTTGCATCTCAAAATACAATATGTTAAATTCTACAAATAATCTAGACATTTTTACTGACAATTTGCTTTTATTCAAAATGAAACTCCGTCATCTCATTTATGACTATTGATTTGATACTTCTTTAATTGAATCCCTTTCCCTCCCTCTCCCCACCCCTCCCATTTTATGCATTATCATAATTTAAATCTTTGAAATATTTATTATTTATCACATATTCTTTATCATTGTTTTTTATTTAGTTTTTTTTACCAGCTTCGAGGAAACTTTACTGGTCATACTCACGAATATTTTTTTGATATATAAAAAAAATTTAATAATTTACTGTATGTTTCCCAAATAAAATAAAATAAAATAAAATAAAACAGGCCCCGAAATCGTCTGCCCGCGCTCCGCGTCGACGGCCTCTCCCAATGCGCGTCCCCACTAACCTCCCGTGCTGCGCGCGCATCTCATACCGTGCGTCGACGACGCACACAAAACCAATCTTACAATACTATTTTAAATTATTCTATTATTTATATACACAATCTAAATATGTTGGAGCAATTTTCTGATTAACTTTAACTCTGGTTCGGGTTTCCTACAGGGAAAAATCGAACTAGAAGCTCTCTAGATATGAAAGATGCCACTTACCAGTTTGCAGGCGACTTTGGCGTTGTTTGGTCCGTCCGATCTCCGCTCTCTTCCGTGTAGCAACCAAATCCGCATAAAGCACCACTTTAACACACCAAATGTTTAACTATGTTTTATAGTTTTTATCCGCCGCGACCAAATTCAACCGCTCGGTTCGAGATGTCCCAAAAAACATCTGTCTCGTAGCAACCGTCATACACAGAGAACTCCGCGCTCGTATGTATTTCCTTTTATAAAATTCCCGACCAGTGACTAACAGATTTTTTGCTCGAACAAAATATGTTCATAAAACAAGTACATGTAAATTAGTTCATACAATAACTGATAAGAGAACAGGAATACATAAATATTTTAAAATTATCGAAAAAAAATTAAGGATTTTTTTTATAAAATAAATTAATACTTATTTCTTAGGAACCGGCATGTAAAGTTCCGTCAATTTTTGACATGTTACAGCTAGTAAACTAATTAATAATTAAATATCAATTTTAATTATTATAAATACACGTATACAAACAATATTAACTACTAGCTGTGCATGCGTAGATTTTTAGTACACTGTTTGGATCATCATAGAACTTTCGCGAACCTTCTAGAACATTCTCCTTCAAGAACTTTCAAGAAATTTATCGAATGTATAGGAACCTTCTAGACATCAACACCTTCCGCCACTCAGCTTAGAACCTTATAGAAATTTCAGGGATTTTCTAGAACCTTCTCCTTCCAGAACTTTCTAGAGCAGGTTTTTCCGGAACCTTCTAGACTCACCGACACAGTCGGCGCGCCTATTTTGAAACAATATGAAGCATTTGCGGCCTTCCCATAACAAAACAATGTGCTAGAAAGCATATTTTCGTCACTCACTCCCACCCACGCACAGCCACCCCCACCAAACTCGCATATTTTCGATGTGACACCAAGGGCTATCCACCAAGATAACCACCGGTGAACGGTTGTGGCTGGTTGTGGAGAAAACTTGGCGGATAGGGAAACATATATATTGATTAATTTTAACATATCCACATCTATCAAAATAAAGTGCGCTTCTGCAGACATATTAAAACTTAAATGTATAGATGGAAAGGTGGATCTTTGCAAAATGTTCCTTCCTACCCGCTTATCTCAGGTAGCACCGCCCCATCATTTCCACCCACTCCCAAATACCTCCGACCACCCTGCAGCCGCCCCCAGCCAGTAATGTCACCCCTTAGTGCCCCGGCAGGGAAAATCCTATGAGAATCTTCACAAAACAATATTTTATAACATGGTAACAAAGCGAAACGATTTTCGCTTTTCATGCGCCTTATTAGTCCGTGAACAAAAGAGCTTAAGAGCTAAAAGATATTTTTGATGTGTAACATCTTTCCTCTCGCTTTCCTGCAAACTGTGGCAGTGATTTCGTGAAAATTAACGGAAATGCGTAACAGGAAATAAGACGCGCGCGATGGAGAAAAAAATCATCGTTTATAAACAAATCAATGTCCAGCAAGTCGCACACTTCCAACAGGCAACGCTTCTGATTTTGTATATATGCTACACGACTGGTGTCAAGCGTGTGGATGTTGTAACTTTGATATATTTTGGCTTATATCTTCGAAACTATCCGATAAATACTTTTTTTTTAGTTTTTATTGTTGGTGTATTGTAATGTCGATCGGTGCTTCGATGTTTAAAATATGATTAAATATACCTAAATATACCTATAGTACCCTATAAAAAAAATATTAAGAGACACTGTATGGGCCAATATGCATACGCTAGTGGAAAGCAAATTCAGAATATATAAAACACGCATAAGACCTATCATGACATACGGTATCGAAACAAGAGCGGACACGGTGAGAACTAAACACCTCCTCAGAACTACCGAGATGAAGACTCTAAGATCCATTGCGGGCAAGACCCTCAGAGACAGAGTACCCAATGCGGAAATCCGCAGAACCTGAGACGTACATGACATTGTTAGATGGAGCATGCAGAGAAGGCGTTTCTGGAGGGACCATGTCGAGAAAATGGACCAGACGAGACTTTCCAGAGCAGTGATGCGCGGGATCCCAGAGGGGCGCCGACCGCCAATGAGACCACCAAAGAGATGGAGAGAGAGCTGAACGTCCTTGACACAATACCAGGACTGAACTGTGAATACAGATCAAGATCTAACAAAAGAAGAAGAAGTCTATAAAAAATTTAGTGGTCTATTATTTTTTACAGTCGGATCCATGATCGTAGCTTCCACGTTGAGGCGTGCTTATGCCCCCTGATATCTCCATATCTTCCATTTTTCTGTTTGGCCCTTACTTTGGATAGCCGTTCCAGCAGGATATCCGTGGTCTTCCTTGATCTGGTCAGTCCGTCAAATTAGATAGATAGATAGAAATAAGATAGACACATCAGATAGATAGACAAATTATTCTTATAACTTCAAGCTAATAAATAATAAAGATAAATTTCAAACTCTCTCTGATGGTGTACAAAAGTCTTCAAAGAAAAGCACCACAATATTTGATCGACCTCTGTATCCAGACAATATCACTGGAAGACGGCTCACACTGCGGTCAGCTATATCGGAGGCACTCTGCAGGCTGGTAGTACCAAGGAGACCTGGAGCCACCAAGTTTGCGGAACGTGCTTTCAGCTTTGTGGACCCAGCTATGTGGAATCAGCTGCCTTCAGTGTTGCGATCTATGGTGAATCAGGAACTCTTCAAGAAGAACCTAAAAACTCATTTTTTCGGGATGTCGCACCTGTAAAGCGCCCTTGAAGCGTCTCGCTTACGCAAAAATGGCGCTGTATAAATTAACATAAACATAAACATGTGAGAAAAAAAAAAATTTTTTTTTGAAAATATCAAGGTGATGTTATCCCCTAATTGTACAATTGACATAACTTTTTGTATATCTTTTCTTCAATGTACAATCAACATCTCTGTATGTGTATCTTCAATGTAAATAAAATAAATGTATTATTCGTTACTTATAAAGATAATGAAAATGAATATTGATCGGTAAGGGTTGCACAGGTTATAAGGTTGTTAAAACGTAACGGGGATATATGAAAACCATCCCCTCGGGAATGGAATCTGATTTATTATTCCGTATTTATTCTCTCTACAATGTGACTAAACTTGTAATCCCTTGGCCAAGCGACATTTTTAAAAGTTTTCGTGTTTTTTTCAAAAAAAAAATTACGTGTTGCGATGCCGTACTCCCTAAGGGTCAGGCAAATCTAAAGAGGACCACTCACGTTGGAATTCAGATTCAATTTTCCTAAATAAACATGTATTCTCGGTTATTTATTTATTTATTTATTTGTGTGTGCATACGGTGCACAGAACCATTGAAAAAGGTACTAAACAATGAGACAACCTTATAGTTAAAACATTATTATATTAAGAAAAAGCATTCGAGAATGCAAACAAAATAATAATCACAAATTGAAAGAAATTTAAATAAATATGTGGCGGAATCGACACCCGAGCGACATCTGGCGACCGCGGCCGCTGGCGCCGATATAGTGACATTTAAAAATAACTAAATAGCAAATTATGAAAAAAAAACAATTATGTAAATAAAATATTGTTACGTTACGTGGCTTTGGGAGACAAATGAAAGCATTGGAAATAATTTTTAAGTATAATTTATTACTAAAGAAAGTCACTGGGCAATGGTAAATTGAAGTACCGTTCTTAATTTTATAGTCACTTAATGTCTCCAGAATTTGTCACGCACTTTAAATTGCACTGTTTCTTAATACACGCTAATCAACGCCGTTTCTATTACTTTGATCAAGTTCTAATAAACTACGTTCAATGTTCGCACGTAGAAAAACTTATTTTCCTGGTAAGAACTTCCTTTATTCACTGTTGCTGGAATATACGTTGGCCACACTGAGCTCGCTCTGTTGGTAGTACGCGTGACTTAAGGCGATCGTCCAGCAGAGTGAGCAAATTTCACCATTTTTTCTCATATTTCTCTTGCGTTTTTATCACATTTTTGTAGGGAAATATCTCTTTTTAAAATTTATTCATTAGTTTACATGTATTTAAAATACGGATATCTTGTTAAAATGTCACAAACTAAATTATTTAATTGATTAATAAATTACCAAACCCTCGATGTTTTAAAAATGAAGAAAATTTCTCCACTTTGCGGGCCTTTTATGACTGAATGGCCTCGTGAGATGTCTTTTTTATTCAATCTGATGCAAATCTGTACCGTTTGACCGATCGGACTCAAAATTGGGAAACATATCGACGGCTCCTACGTATAATATCGTAACCCACAAATCGACGATTTTTAGTTTTTTGTGTATTTCATATGTATTTAATTATATCTTTATTTCCAAGAAAGAAAAAAAAAATTTTGCAATAAATAATGTTTTTTTCGGACGTATTTTATCGTATCTCAAACAATCACATATTTTTCACGAAGTGTACTATCGTATGTAACACTTACGATAATTTGCGTTGGAAAATAACCTAAGATAATTTTATCGTATGTAACACTAACGATAATATGCGTGAGAAAATAACATAAGAAAATTATCGTATGTAACACTTACGTTATTTTGCGTCGCGTCTTTTCCGAAGTAAAATGTTGTAAGTCATTTATACGATATTTTACGTCGCGTCTTTTCCGAAGTATAATATCGTATGTGCATTTCTACAAAAACCTTTAATAATTTCGATTTTTTTGTGATTCTTTATGAAACTACAGTATAAAGTAAAATATTGAAACGAAATTTCAAAAAAATTGGGCACTATTTAGATATATACCGGACGAAAATATGTTCAAATCCTTCTCCTGTATAATTGAATTTTGTGGGTTACGATATTATACGTAGGAGCCGTCGATATTCTTAAGATCTCGGCGGGTAACATATGCGACATTTCCTCCCTATTATTTTTCCCTTCCCTTCCCCTGATATATTTTCAATGCAAATCTGTACCGTTTGACCGATCGGACTCAAAATTTGTAAACTTATTCTTTAGGACCTCGCGGGTAACAAAAGTGACATTTCCTCCCTCCCCTTTTACCTTTTACCTTCCCCCTGATATATTATCTTAATTATCGCTTTGTTGTATTTACGCATATGCACGGTAAAGTGGGGTGATATGAAGTTAGTCCTTCGAAAAACCAGTGAGACGTAGAGCATTTTTAAGCTGTATATAAAACCGAGCATTTTGTTAGCTTTCGTGAGCTAATCTCGTCTTAATCTTCCGGCGACTTTACCTTAATCCCGTACAGAAGCGTTTCAAATTCTCGGAGATTGGTCCAGACGCGCTGGCGATAATATGATGCAGGATGAAGACGCGAAGTGCATCTATCTCCTTTTAATAGACGGCTCCTGTTTCCGGGTCATGTTATTCCATCAGACAGGCTGTCAGAGGCGTACACTGCGTACATTAAAAAGTGATGTTTATAACTAGAAATTCTTGGAAATTAAATTTTTTTAGGTTTTTGTCGTTGAAATGAGATGTGTTACTTTTTTTTATTTATTAACAACCGACAGGGCATTTACAAACGAATAGGTAAAGTGTACATTTATAGAATGGATAGTTTGAAGAAAAAATAATAATTACTTAAATTGGAAATCAAATACTTAAAATATAAATACAAATATATAAAGATAAATACAATAAAAATCATGTATATGACAAAACAGAAGCATAAGGAAAACATAATATAATAAATATTTTTTAGAAAGTAATAATATAGACTAAAAAGCAATCGCACAAGCTTATAAAGCCATAATGTAATAAAAATGTTTTATAACAGTTAGTTATTTCACTCAACCAACAATCAAAACCAATACAAATCAATTATTTAAGTCTAATTTGACAAATACTAGTAATCTTACGATACACCTTTTAAAATATATTTGAATATTATAAAGTTGTTGGCAATGACGTCAAGTTGCTCGTATCTGTTTGCTAGTCTAGGAAGCCTTTGCAGTGGGGAATCAAAGACGTAGTTGGTAGCTGCAGTTTCCACGGAAAAACCCGCATGACTTCTAGTCTACTAGTAAACTTACTGATAATATAATACATGTTTGACGTTATTGTTAGAGTTTATGTATCACAAACTCTGAGACGATTGTTCAATCAAGAAGGTGGCAGATAGCAATGGCGAAAATGTAAATAAAAAAGATTTCAGCCAGTGCATTGTGAAGCTATGGAGAGCTTTACTTGCCGATCTATAGATGGCGGCTGTACCTTTTAATAATATTGTAAAATGTGGCCCTCATTTATACCACCAACATCGGAAAAAATTTCTTAACTTAAGAAATTAATTAGTTTTTTTAAAAACAAAGTGAATATCCGAAATATCTTGTGGAGATTGAGACAGTAAACACATAAGCCAAACCGCAAAAAATAATATCGATGTTACCTAAAGATGGACTCCCAGAGTTCTGAAGTGGAGACCTTGGGAAAATAAAAGAGGCGTCGGAAGACTTCAAAAGAGATGGGCCTACGATACAGCCGCTGTGAAATTGAAATTACTACTACTAGCAAATAACAGGATAAAGAAAGATGAAGGCTGAGGAAGAAGAAGAAGAAGAAGTTACCTAAAACATATTTCTTAATATAATAGCTAAAAACCACTCTTTCGAAAGCCATGAATTAAAAATCCACTCGGTACCTACTTCATGAAGGATTGATAGTGAACAATTTCGAGATTTGCCTTCCCTATCGTCATGATGTTTAATTAATATACGAGTATAACCCAAATTTAGAGTGTTGCCAATCCTATCGAGTTGGGGAGCGGGTCGGATAGTTCGGTAGGTTTTTCTGATCAATCAGATCTCAATCACAGAATGTTAGTAAACTTAGTAAAAACCACTACCAGATTTACGGTCTACCGGTTTCGAGACGTACCCGTCTCTTCGTCAGGACCAACACTACACTACTATATTCACAACACTATACACCCCAACCATATTATTGTTAAACTATCACCACTATTGATCACATGCCTGTTAATCTTGTCAGAGACGAGCATGCACTGATTATAGCCTACTGAACAATTCAGGAATCTAACGGGAGAGAGTGAGAGGGGGCGGGGTCTAAAGTGGGTGATACCATATATTTTGTGAACGTTAAATTAAACAAAGGGCTATATAAAAAATTAATTTGGTTATTAATGAGAGGTACTCTATTAGATCTCAATCTAAGATCTCAATCAAGATAAGATCTCAATCAGTTGATTATGGCTGGCTCATCTCAATTCTGGCAATCTCAGATCTCAATCAAGTAAGATATCAGTTGATTATGACTGGCCATAATCAATTAATTGATTGAATGAATTTATATTGGATGCGATTGAGATCCCCTATATTGTTCCTACTCGCAACCTATTACCCAACATCCAAGGCCGCTCTGTGTACGAGAGCTTGAGGATTCTAATGAAGTCGTTCACCTCAAGACCCAGCACTAGTCTGCCGGGTTCTGGACTCCAACACCTACAAGTCAGTTGGTAGTACCCCCCCAGCACTGGAAGCCTTCTCCGGACACAGACCCTTGTCAGCCCAAGGAAAGTCACCCTTTGTCCGCTATTCACAGTTCTGAGTTATGCGCCCATATCTAAGCGGAGTACGACCTGGGCTATATATATTTCCTTGTATATCAGGCACATTGCTGGCGATCAGGTACCCCAATCCGACACAATCAGCTTCTTAATGTCTTGGATTGGGCCATCTGGTCGCCTCTTAATCAGTCCCTCACCCACACCTGTGCAAACATCATAACACACTCCATGGACATAGTCCTGACGAAGCCAAACTGTTAGTCACTGGCCAGCGACAGGTTAGTCTCTAGACTGTTGCGTATCACCATCTCGAAAATCTTACCGAAAAAGACAACAAACAACAATAATGAAGCCTCACTTTCACGCCCCAGATGTTTAAACTTTCTCCCCGGACAGATGTCACCATACGGTCACGCATACCCCTGTGGTAGTCCGCGCATTCTCGTATCACTCGTGGTCTTATGCACCATGAACATCACATTTTGAAAACCAAATTAATTAATTAATTAGGAAGACACATCAAATCCACGAAAAAATATTTGGTTTTAAATTTCACAGAACTTTGTTCTGAAAAATTGCAACTTCACAATAAAAATTTGTTCTTGAATATAATAGATATGTGTTGTATCAAATATGTCCAAAATTAACAAAAAAATTAATTAAACGGTTAATTCTGGCGTCCTCTAGCGGCAGGAACACAAAGTAATTTGTGCCTACGATACCAGAAAAAGTGGATTGCTCTAAAAATGGATAATAAATTTTAATCAATTAATAAATGAGACTTACAGATGTGGTCGATATATTCGCGGGAATTTACAAGGCCGCTACAGCGTAATTGGATAGGAATAGTTCCGTGGTTCGAATCCCGGTAGCAGCCAAATATTTTTTCGTGAATTTGATTTTTCTGTATGTCTTTATTATTGATTAACTAATTTGGTTTTAAATTTCACAAAACTTTGTTCTGAAAAAATTGCATCTTCACAATAAGAATGTGTTCATGAATATAATCACATTTTTATTTTTATTTTTAATGCTAAAATTAGCCATGAAACCCAATGGCTGGCCCAGGTTCAAATAAATCGTAGAGATGTGAGACTACTCCGGAACTTCGGCCTGACAACTCAGTGTCATGTTATTTATTTATACATATTTTACAGTGTCATGTTCACTTGAATAAGAAAGCCGTTGATTCAAAAGGCAAATCTGTACAAATACATGAACAATTTTTTTATTTTTTATTTTTTATTTATTAGAGACACTAACAGGATAAAAGGTACATGATACTCTGATAATAAACATTATAGTGAGGGCTATGCCCACTATCCCAATTACAAGTGTCTTCGGCACGCTCTAGTAACATGTATATTTGCATTTAAGTGTATTTTACTTTTATGTGTATTGTATATTTAGTGTTTGAATGTATTGCGATTAGTATTTAATGAATAATTGATTTAATGGATCTGTAGGTTCAGGTCATCGTTTCGAAAATGGATGTTGTGTATGAGTGAGTTTTTGAACGAAGATAAGGTATCTGCAAGAATATCAGCATCAATGTTAGGGTCAGCACAATACATATTATATGTGCGACACAACCTTGTGATGGGAGAAAAGTAACCGACATTATTAGTGTGCTGACTTATTCTTAAGAACTCCGGGTTTCTTATACGGGGTTTAAGTTGCAAATTTAAATCAGATAGAGAGAGAGAATCAATAGCTCCGCTGGGAATCTTGTGTAGCACAACGAGATCGGATATTTTCCGTCGGGACTCAAGTTTGTGCATCTTGAAAAAGGCAAGTTGATCTTCGTAGCTGTGAAGGTTGTTGTGATGACAAGCTTTGTAAGACAAAATACGTAGAAACTTTTTCTGCACAATCCCAACATAGTATATGCCTTGTTTGTGATATTATCAAAGTGGTTTCTAAAAGTGAGTTTAGAATCTAGCATGACGCCCAGATCCCTTAATGAATCGACTTTAGCGAGTGGAACGTCATTCAGTTTATAAACAAATTCTATTTTTTTTAATATTTTTAATGAAACTAATACATTAACATTTCTTAGCATTAAGTGACATATTATTTGCTTTACACCAATTTGATAGTTCGTCCAGATCGTTTTGTAGGAGATGAATATCTTCCAGACTACGATAGGTGGAATAAATTTTTAAATCATCGGCATATAATAGACATTTATTTCTCAATATATTTGGCAAGTCTCTATATTTGGCAATGAAGATAAGAAAGAACAAGGGACCAAGGTGAGAACCTTGAAGAACTCCTGAGGTGATAGAAACCGGAGATGAATCATATCCCTTTACAGTCACCACTTGAGTTCGATGAGAAATGTAAGATTCTATCCATCTCAATAAGTTGCCGTGGATTCCTGTAGCATGAAGTTTTGTCAAAAGTATACGATGGTTCACCTTGTCAAACGCCTTGCTGAAATCTGTATATATTATATCCACTTGAGATCTCGCATCAAACGATTTGCAAATCGTTAAAATCTCTTACGTATAAACTCGCGCGATGACATTTTTCTTCCCACTCATGTGAACACACACACGAACACATAAAAACGCATAGACACGGGGACACATAAAAACTCACTCACACAAACTCACTATTTGACGTATTGTTTTTCTTATATTTTTATCGATCCTGGTTTAAGATTCTTGTATATACGTGTTTTCTTGTAATTGGCCCAAGGCTTTGTACATTCATCAATACATCAAGATTTATTGATTATATGGCTAATTCACGAAAAAATATTAGGTTACTACTGGGATTCGAACCCAGGTCACCTCCTTTCCGGGGCTGGTCCTCTGACCACTAAGCTATAGCAACCCTCTATGTTTCCGTGAATATATCGACCTTATATGTAGTTCTTATTTTTATTAATTGATTAATTTTTATTTTTGTCCAAAGAGCAATCCATTTTTTTTGAAACGGTAGTTGAATTTACTTTGCAATGCCACCGCCAGATGGACGCCAGAATTAATTGAATAATTCATTTTATTTGGACATACATTTATACAACAGATATTATATATATTCAAGAACACCATCATTCACATAAAAATATTAGGTTACTTTTTCGTAAATTAGATTTTTCTGTATGTCTTTCTAATTGATTAATTAATTTGATTTAAAAATTTCACAGAACTTTGTTCTGAAAAATTACAACTTCACAAATATGAATGTGTTCTTGAATATATAAATTATATGGCTGTAAGAAAACCAATAATAATAAAATAAATAAATAAAATAATCTAATAAGCTTGACTGGAGCACGCCACTGCGTGCTGCAAGATACCTACCCCTAAACCTGTGAGGCGAGGTTAGTTCCAGGTTCTATATAGGTAAAGGGCTTACAGAATATTCAATCCAACGCCAGAGGCGGTGCTAAATTCCATATGCTCCTCCGATATTAAAGCAGACGCTACGGGCCACATAATACATAGAGTCTTGCAATCATCTTATATTACCAACGGCTAGATGTCCGCCCGGTTCCATTTCAAAAGCCGCATTTATTATACGTAAATACAAGTACTTAGATAGAATATTTCTTAAATGTTTTACCTAAATAAATGAAGGAATTGAAAATTATGAACTATGTTTCTCAACAATGTGTGAACCCTAATAATTAAAAAAAAAAATTAAGTACAAACTTGGTAAAATTGGCGTAGATGGTGATAGCCAACAATATGGAGTGAGAGGAAGAATAGTAACGTAATAATAATAGTAAAGAATAAAATAGTAAAGTAAAAGAACAGTAAAGTAAAAGAATATTAACCCTATCAAATTGTACATGATTAAAAATGACATAATCGTGAAGAGTACATAGGTTTTTAAAATCTTAATATAGAAAATATTCTGTTAATACATTTTTTTATATTTATTTATTTCGTATGAATTTATACATATAAATGAAAATAGGTGCTTCACTAGACAAAGTCTATTCTGAAGCCACTATCTACCAAATAACATCACAACATACACATGTATTTCAAGCATAAATCTTGCATGCAACCGTGACACAATCGATATTAAATAGGAACAAGGTATCTTGGGCTCACAATCGATGAAAATCTGTACTGGGCTCCGCACATCGAATGTTTGAGCTCCAAAGTGATAAAACAGATACATAAATTCAAAACTCCACGCAGCTTCATGTATCTCAGTCTTCCAAAAATGGCCTATTATGCACTCGGTCAAAGTATTATCAGATTTTGAAATAACATTCTATATTGTAGGTACATGTCAACTTTTACCGAAAATAACATTATTTCAGTAATAAACTAAATTTTTATGCAAATAATTGCATTTCATCTACATATTTTTAATTTCGCGCAAAAACGCCCGCAGCTGTCATTTCGTCTACGTGACGTCAAGCGTCAGTAAACATTGCATCGTGTCTATGGCAACGGTTCAAAGACACGGTGATGGGTACTGAGGCATGACGTCATTTGCTTTGACCGGTGTTTCAGTTAAAATTGCACAATTTTATACATTTATTTTATTGAAAATCTTATTAATCTCAATGGGTATATTAAAACGGATCATTTTTAGAAGCCTTTCAAAATATTTTCTTCTCTAAAATCACTTATTCTTTAATTCTGTCATCATGCCTACTCGTGAAAGTTTTCGCTGCCTTTGCTGTTGCGCCCCTCAAAAGTAGTACAATACTTAAGGGGGGGGTAAGGTTAATTCGTACAAAATAAGGCATGTTTTTGTGATTTTTTTGCGACGACACAGTTAAAATTTCTTTATTAAAACCAATGATACATTAAAATACGACATTTGAAAAATATTGTGTATAATTTTCAAGAAGAAATATTAAAAAATACGGCAATGGCAGTAATTATTCGGACGTGTTTCGGAAAAAAGTAGAATTGCGGTGTCCCTCATAACTTGGTGCTGGATCATCTGAAATCAAAAAATTAAAGTTCATTCGTTAGATAATAGGTTTTCCCAGGTAATTCTTCGAGGGTTTTTTGAAATTTCAATTTTTCATTTTTTTGGAACACTTTAAAGGGAAAAAAGCGATTTTTTGCGAAAAAAATCGGATAATTTGTTACTAAAAAATAAAAATTAATAACAAATTTGAAAAAAAGTCTCCAGCATTACCTTGTAAATTATGTACTGAAATAGTGTTAAAAATTTCAAAAGGATCGGTGCAGTAGTTTTGAAGTTATGTTGGACACCGACTTTTAAAACGTGAGATGTGGGAATAACGCTTTAAAGTTTTGCACACTGTAAAATTCAAAATAAAACTCGACACTTATTTTATACTTACACATAATCGCCGATGCCGTTCACACAGCAAAGAGCTTTCATCATCAGCATCTTTTTGTCCTTGTCTACGCAAAACTCTTCCAATACAATAGCACGTTCGGTAGTCCTCAGGTGAGCGCGTCTCTCAGCTGCCCGAGCAGGTATAGAAAATCAGTCTGAGTATCGCTCAAATGTTCATAATTACGTCAATTTTGCTCCGATTGACTTGAAATTTTGTTACAATATTCTTGTGGTGTTAATACATTCATTTAAAAAATTAAAAATAAAATGCAAAAAAAAAGTTAAAAACCTTACCCCCCCCTTAAGGGTGCATACTGACCGAGTCGAAATAAATAATGTTTTCGCAAAAGCGGTGCCTTGTATTTGCGGTTCAGTGTAGCGACTAGTGCGCCCTTCATATCGTGACGTTTCCACCCTTCAGAGAGATGGCTTAATCAAGTCACGTGATTACTTCTTTTCCCGTTTTCCGCTCAGTAGCTCCGCTGTGACGCTCCGTCATAGCTTTTAATTCCGGCTTGATGGCTGCAGGAACCAAAGCCATTTTGATTTCATTCGCTAGTGATGTCAGTGCCAGACTTGGTACCCTGGTTCAGGACCCGCTAGCACTAGTGAAGTGTAAAAATATATGCGTTAGGAACGAAAACAAGGGAAATGATTTTATTGTCAATTTAAGAGTTGAACAATCAAACTGTGAGCATGCTGGAAAATTTATTTAGACAAATTGTCTCTGTGATGAGCATTTTGTGTTGTTATAGGCAAAAAAGGCAAATGAAACACTAAAAACAATTTTAAATCGGAGCTTCGTTTTTTAATTGACACTAATTTTCACTAGAATATTCCACACGGTTTGCACTAATTCATGAAAATTCAAACGTAAGTACTCACTGTATCGCTTTACTCTTGAGTATACTTATGTATATTCGCTCGCTTCCATGGTCGCTTGTCAATCAACTGTCGCCACGCGCTTGCCTTTGTTTTTATACGTAATCGAATGTTCGATCGGCTTCTCCATATTTCTAGTGATTATGGTTTATTCGCGAATAGTCCAGTCGATTCCAGATTCGTGTGGATTCTTTGAGAAACTTAGACAATTACCATTGTTTTTAGACTCCCATGATAATCTATCTAATATTTTCACGTGTCGTGGCTACGAGAGGAATTAATGAAAACTGATGGAAATAAATTACAGATTTATTAATTACTGATCGACTAATTATTTAATGTACAGAGTCACTTAACACTTTTAAATTTAACACTTTTCTTTAAATTAAACTGTTTCGTAATTTATCACTCATAAATAGTAACTTTATTGTCGCTTTAACTCTTAATTAAATATTCACTAGAATATTCCATCCAGTTTTCGCACGTATTTTTTGCTTCGGTTTATTTCGCTACGTAAGAACTTTTCTAGATTGTTCGCTGTCGAATTATTGCTCGGTTGGCTACCATGACATCCGCAGCCCGCGGCTGGCTTCGCTTTGTTAACGCCTGTCAAGCGCATTCAACCATGTATATATCCGTGTATCGAGATAATTTGTACTTTCTGGCTTTTTCTAGTGCTTGGGAGACGATTCTCGTGGCTTCTAGATTCTTGTAGATGTTTCTCGAATGTTTCAGATGCTTCCCGAAAGCCGCAGAACAGTGTAGACCGTTCTCGATTCTTCGATCGTCAACTGTCAATTGAGGAGTGCGTAATTCTTTTTAGCCTCGTTACAATATATATAAATTTATATGGCTTACATAGTATTGATATAAATGTATAAATATAATTCTACAGTGCAATGAACTTTTTCCTAACAAAAGCTCGCATTTGTGGCTTTCTCGCCTTGTCTTTCCGATATTTCCGGGTAGCGAACGTTGGAGCAGAATTTTCTTTCACTTTCTTACAACCCTCAAACAGATCCCTATCAGTAAACACGCAAAACACTCATTTTCTTAATGTCAACGTTAAAAAATACAAGCATGCGAAATTCGTTGATATCGTTTTAATGTCATCTCCCGGTCACGTCTTGAACTGCTACAAAATGAGCAGAGAAAATACATTTCAAACTGGAAATATGACAACGCAAAAGCTCGCTACATGGGTACTAAATTTTTCAATTTGGCAACACTAGTGATGACGTCACAGTTCACAATTTCTGACAGAATAATTCCATTTAAGCCCGATGCAGACTTTTGTCGTCAACGTTACCTCAGACAGTCACTCGAGTGTGGACGAAATCTCGTATTTAACTCGTTTTAGAGGGTTCTTTTTCGGCAATTCGGAAATTAAAAAAACTAACCCATAAAAGTTTTTATTTTACTCCTTTCTTTATAAATTAAGTTTACCATCATGTAATAATTCATTGACTGAAAATGAAACATGTCTTGACAAATATCTATGTCAAACTCTAAAAATATCTCTTTATTATTTGATTTCTTCCCAAAAAACCGAAGTGTGCTGTCATCTATGAATCAATTGTCGTAAATTTTCGAAATTCGTAGTGAAGTACCTATTATACCTACCGACGGAGTAATTCAAATTTTAAATATTCCGTGACGTTATCATGCCGCCGTTGGTACTAATCAAACTTTTGTAATGATTCCAATTTGAAAAATCCATTAAAATTTCAAAAAATCCAAAATTATACTATAATTATTATTATTTTTTAACGAAAATTTGATAGATCTTTTTGATTGTCGCCACGAGTCTGCTTGCAAAGTTTCAGCTCGATTGGATCACGGGAAAAAGGTTAAAAATCGATCCAAAGTTTTTGCGTTAATCAATCAATCAATCAGACGCCACGAGTTAAAATAATGGGAGTAAAAAGAATCCAATAGAATACCAAAAATGAAGCTTCTTAATAAAATATTATCGAGACCAAACAGGCATTATATCAGATCTGATTATCTCAATTCGCAGCAAAATAATCCTAGCTTACAGCTCACCCACTCCACCCCCATTCAGGCTATGTCAGCTGAGGGAGGCTGCCAGGTAATAACTGTTATATTCTATATCGACTATCAGATTAAACGACGAACCTGTTTTGTTGAATTATCTATTCAGTCGTGTTTTACCAGCAGTACTCAAGATTATACTATTATATTAAGATTATATTAAATATCGTATTTAGAGCAAAACCACTATTGGATATGGCAAGCTTTATTGAAAATAATATGATTTTCTGAATCATGATCATTGATAAAATACTTTGACGTGTCTAAAGATGTCGCATGAAAATAATTGTATACATTCCGATTTTCAATAATAATAATTTCGTTGTCTGTCTGTCTGTGCGTAACTTCTTATTTTTTGTTATCTCTTTTTTTTCTTTACTTTATACTAGCTGTGCCAGCGGCTTCACACGCGTATGTTTTAGTAACTTTTAGCCATATTTTATCAATTTGTTTATTAAGTATCATTTAGATAAAGATAGATAGAGTAGCTTGTTGGTCCTGTGGTGATCCGAAGATCATGGGTTCGAACCTCACTCCAGACTCCAGCAAGTTAGCCCTATTTTCATAGCACAAGCGTTTAGCTTAGTTTGAAAATGTAAGAATATTGATGTGACACGTATTCCGTATTCGCATTTTTTTTTAAATACAACTGTATTTTAGACTTTTTTAGACAACTTTTCAGTTCTACAACTTCTTTAAAGAAAATATTTAAATATCTCTTACTAAAAAACGCATCGCACGACCATTTTTTCGTCGACTTTAGTTGTAAAATAGGTCACCACGAAAAGCCCTTTTATTTTAACGGGATAATAATATTGGTGAAAGAGTTTTTGAAATCGGATGAGTAGTTTCGGAGATTACCTCCTACATCCAAACATACAAACTTTACCTCTTTATATATTAGTATAGATAAATAAATATTGTACATTTTATAATTTATAAAAAATATTTATTTTTTAGGAACAAACACGTAAAAACACTTCATTTTTGACGGGTTACAGCTTATCGTATAGGTTAATCATAACAACCTACATTTTCGTAAAAAAAAACTCCGAATTATCCATTCGCATTGAATGTCCAGCCTTGAGAAAAGGCTAAGTATTAAAAATTCAAGAATAATTTGTCATTTCGATTTCAGAATCACCGCACTGAACCATGTGATTAACCTAATAGCCCATTTCGGCTGACTGACTTTCTTCAAAGTTGTTGAAAGCCGCCGGTTAAATAGTACAGCCAGGTATTCACTAGGGGACAAATAGCGCAACATTCCACGCGACATATCGCATCAACATCTACCTCATGTTTCGGGGACAATGACGCGGTCATTTGACGTGTACAGTTGCCGGAAAACGACTTGAAATTATTTGGCGTAGTGGGGGAATGCGCAGAAGACGAAATTTGGGTCTCGTTGGTGGAAAGGTAGATGCGCAAACTTCCCCCCACTACGCCGTAGAATTTCAAGATGTTTGCCGGCTACTGTACACACCGGGACTCGCATATCACTTGTCGCGGAAATGTCGTCCTATGAAGTTATAATGATCAGTGCTACGCATCTATTTATTCTAACGAGTTTATCGAAACGTAAGAGGAGAAAAAGGTGGTGGGTGCGAAATTATTTACTGCAAAGAGAAAGAGGGATGGATATACTATGCGATCTTCGAATGTCTGATGGATCACTCGAATGACAACAACTGATTTTGAAAATTTATTACAAGGCCCTCACATCAGACATGCAATTACAGCTCAATTAGAGCTCGATCAGTTGGATAACAACCTCGTTTCCCCACACTAATGTCATGTTGAGTGGTATGCAGTTACAGCGCATGCGCATTCACTTGTAAACGTACCACGTGGTACTGACGCGCGGCGCGATGTCGCGGTGCGCTCGCTCGGGAACAGTGCGCGACGTTGAAACGTCACGTAGTCTCTATGCCGCGCGTGCTGTTGAGGGACGATTCGTCCCCTAGTGAATACATGGCTTAGTGCTTGGTACGCTCGCTCAATTAGTCCTGGTGATGTGATTGTTTCCGGCCCGCGGCGACCGGAGGTTGTATGCATCAAATATTGACTGGGGGTGCGTTTGCGGACTAAACTAACGCCTCATCAAATATTCACTCGCGTGTTCGATACTCGACACAGAGGGAAGGCTTTGTGTCGCGTCGAATTGCCTTCAATTTATTGTCTGGTGTCGGAAAACAGTTGCCGGGAAAAAATCTAATTTAAGGCCGGCGTCACACTGAGCGTGTCTTCCGCCGCGTCTTTTCCGTCGCGTCAAATCGGCAATGCAAATGGATCGACCGATCGTCCGCGTAGGGTGTTTGATAAGCGCGTATTGTATGAAGAGACGGAATATCGCGTATTGTGGCGCTGGCCTAAACCATATTTTCATATTGTGACGTCTCGTGGCTGCAGAAGGAATTAATGAAACGCTGGAATTTAATACAGGATTTATTGAATACCGATTAATTAATTAAACTAACGTACAAAGTCGCTTAACACTATTAAATGTAACTGTATTCTTTAAAGTAAACTGTTTCGCAAATTTATCACTCGTAAATAGACACTTTATATTCGCTTTAAAACTTTATTCACTGTTCACTAGAATATTCCATCCAATTTCCGCACTTTTTTACTTTGCTTCGGTTTATTTCGCTACGTAAAAAATTTCCAGAATATCGCTGTCGAAATACCACTCGCTTGGCCTCTCGCAACTCGCCGCTACCGCTCGCTTGGCCAGCCTGGCCCGCAGCTCGAGACTGCCTTCGTTTTGTTATCGCTTGTCAAACGCGCGCGCCCAAAAACAACTCACTCGTCCTTACTCCCGTGTGCCGTATTTATATTCGCTAATGCTGAAATTCCTAGATGTTTCCCGCGTTTTCGAGAAGTTCCTCGCGGTTTCCAGACTTTTGTAGATGTTTCTCGATGTTTATCGTAAGCCGTAGATTATGCTAGGCCGTTCTGGAATCTTCGGTAGTAGTGTAATCTTTTTAGCCTCGTTTCAATATGTGTGTTCTGGGAACGCAATAACTGGATTAATCCACAGAGGGATTTTATTTTATTTTATCTCTATTTTTTAGGAAAATAAATCAATTCTAAAATTATATTGAACAAAAGATGTCTATATCTACAAAAGAGATGTTATAGGTGGTCGCGCCAGTATGCATATGTATTTTTTTACAATATGTATATGGAACGCCTGTGCATGAGCGGGGTAGGCAAACTCTCTACCTGTTATCGGACGGATGGACAGAGGTCCCATTTACTAGCAGCGACATCTATGTACTGTTTCATAGGAATGACAAATTTCAATTATAGATGGCGATAGTTGTATCAAATTATGTAAATAAGGTTCGTAAATAACATACCTACAACATTCCACATTTGAAGTGTGATTGGTCTTGGACGGAATAGGCAAATATAATATTATGCGAAGTGATCACCTTCGCCAGTCTTGAAATAGATAGTAAGCTCTACAAACGCCAAAATTATGAAAATTGTATAAATGGTGTAGTCCGCAGTAGACCATCTATAGACAGCTAGGTAAATTTACCTTGTAAAACTTTGTATAGATTGGAGACTATGGCCCTTACAAAGAAAAGTGTAGAAAAGCTCAAATGCACGCAACGATCCATGGAGAGATCCATGCTTGGAGTAAGCCTAAAATGACAATGGGCAGGACACGTTGCAAGACAGGATACTACAAGATGGCCTCCCAGAGTTCTGAAATGGAGACCTTGGGAAAATAAAAGAGGCATCGGAAGACCTCAAAAGAGATGGGCCGATGATATTGTCGCTGTGGGGGGAAAGAAATGGAAAAAAAAGGAAGAGGCCTGTATCCAGCAGTGGAAAAACGAAAGCTGATGAAGAAGATTAAGAAAAAACTTTTATAATAAATTGTCTTATTCAAATTAATCTGTTTCAGTATAAATTGTAAGGTAAATTGTAATTAAATATAAGGTAGATGACTATCGGGCAAGTATGCCCTTAAACAGTTTACAGATGGCCTCGCTGATAAATGAAACTTATATTTTTAAGCTATATTCTTTTGGCATATTTAGGGTAATTTTTTTAGTGTAACGTACGCAGCAGGTAGCGGGAATACGAGACCACAAAATGCGCGCTCATCCATTACTCTGTCAAAAATTTGTTCACTTGAAAATAGTGTTCCAGTAATATAAATAATGTACTGTCGACCATCTTGAATCGAGCACCAATCATAAAGATGCTCAATTCAAAACCTGAGAAATGATTGGACGATTAAAAGTGATATTCGAAAAATTATTAATCGCAAAAATGACGTAATTATCAGATATTCGCTTTCTAAACAAAAAAAAAACACATTCATTCATTCGACATTCAACTGTCAAAGTTGTATTGTTTCAAAACTTTTGAATATGGAACCGTTTTAGGCCGAAAATCTATAAAACATGAAAGTGGGTAGGGACTTTTTTACTCCCTTTATATTAACTCGTGGCGTCTGCTCGCTTGACGAAAAAATTTTGAATCGATTTTTAACCCTTTTCCCGTGATCCAATCGAGCTGAAACTTTGCAAGCAGACTCGTGGCGACGATCAAGAAGATCTATCAAATTTTTGTTAAAAAAAGTAATAAATTTTTGGAATTTTCAAATTTTTAATGTTTTTTTCATACAACTTACAAAGTTGTATGAAAATATTTCAACGTGTCTGGTAAGACACGGAACCTGATTTTAGTATAATTTTGGATTTTTTGAAAAATTTTTATTACTCCCTTTCGTAGCTCGACCGAAGCCCAACGCGTAGGTTAAGCGCCGAACCAGTTTCCACTAGTAAATGAGAAAGGGAGTATAATAAAAAATTTTTTCAAAAAAATCCCCAAATTATCACTAAAATCAGGTTCCGTGTCTTACCAGGACACGTTGAAATATTTTTCATACAACTTTGTAAGTTGTCTGAAAAACACATTAAAAAAAAGTTTGAAAATTCCAAAAAATTTATTACTTTTTTTAACAAAAATTTGATAGATCTTCTGATCGTCGCCACGAGT